>JARHVA010006102.1:1005000-1009765 GCA_037957365.1 Torreya grandis
TATGGATGGAAAAAAATATTTATTTTATTAAATTATTTGTCATTAACACATTTGCAAGGATGATAATGGGAAATAGAAACATTAGGTGTGAAAGGAAAACCTTGAATCATTTTTCATTTATGCATTTTTCATTTTTTCACTATCTCAATCTAATGGATTCTCAAAAAATTAAATGAATTAATTCCATAGTTATTAGTTTTGGCCTATCTTGGAATAGGTTTGGTTCTAATCTTAAATTGATTGAACTTGTCTAGTTCAGTTTGGATGATTTTTTAATATTTTATTATTTTATTTTATTTTAAAATAGGGTGAGATTATGGGATGAAATTAGATCTGAGTGTAATTTATTTACTGGTAGAACTTTGGTTAAGTTATAAACATTGCCTTAAACTTCTCAAAAAACATAATCCCATGTAAAAAATCCAACACTATTTATGTTGTTTTAGATTTACATGGAAATGAAAAAAATGACTGATAAGGAGACCCTATTTTTATTTTAGGGTTTCTATAAATAAATGGTTGTGATATAAACTAATATAAGGGTGGATATTTGTTGCTTCAATTTTTGAGGCGAAGGTGTTTAAAAAATAATTTACTTTGAGATTGTTTGTAAGTTTAATTAAATGTTATTAAGTTATGTCCTTGATATGTTTTTATGTTTAGTTACTTCCCTAAATGTGAGTGTCACTATGAAAAATCAAACTATGTAGTACTAATACAACTATTGGTAATTATGTGATCAATACTAATTATGATATACTATGAACTTGATTTATTGTTAGTTAGAATTCACTACTAAAAACATCTAAATCCAATATCACACTTCATATAACCAATAATAGAGATATTGGAATCTGATATCACACTATTTAAAAATGAATAATATAAATTTCAGAATCCAATCTTACAATTGTTTAAAACCAATAATGTTGGAATCATTTTTTTATTGAAGTACATATCTATATATTAATAAAACAAGGATATGGTACAATGTTAATCATACAAAAAAGGGTGAAGAAATCACATCCCATAAAAAAAATCACACTGAGGTTGAAAACACCTCAGGAAATTTCCAAAAGGTGGTCAATAATGAACCCACATAAAAAGCATCACATCATCAATTTAAAAACTAAACACAAAGAACAAGGAACATAAATCAATAAAATAGATAATTAAGAAATTAAAACAAATATGGATGTTTAGGAAGGTATTGGAGATGGTGGATCTTGAGGATTATCATCCCATCCTCCAAGAGTAGGATGATCCTCATCCTAGGTAAGGCATACCAACCATCACTTTTTTGAGCTTGTAATGCATCATCTTGGTAATTTTTAGGAGATATTACTATAGCCAATTGTATAAATTTGCCTTAGGTAGAGGATCCCAACCCTTGATGTCATCATCTATTTTAGGGGAGGGCAGCCTCAGCCCCTACCATTGCCTCTAGATCTGGAAGAGCCACATGAACCACCATGTCATGGGGAAGACCATCAACATGGTGATTGATGAGGAGAATTACTCATGTGTCTATTTATAGAATATTATCGGTGTGGTCTATGCCCTCATCCTTGGGGAGGCATAGGTTAACATGGAGTCTTAGGAGGTTCATGAATAACTATGAATGGAGAAATTCCTTAGTGGTCAATCAAATTCTAGAGATGATAACTTCAAAGCAAACTTTATCATTTTGGTTTTGATTTTGAAGACAAACATTAGATAGAATAGTAATTCTATTACAAATAGAAAAACTATGTTGCAACTTTTCATGATTTAAGCAAGCATAATTTATAGATTTTCATAATTGAAATAAAATATCAACTCAAAATATCTACAAAAATATATTATATTTTACATGCCATAGAGTTGAGTCCCATAAAAGATCCATTTTCCATGTAAAAATTTCATGTAGGAAAGGCTAAAAGAGGGAGTGAATCCAACACCATGTAAATTGTGCATGAGATCAAAACTATAAAAGGTGTTTAAAAGTCTTTGCTTACCAATATCTAGGTAAATGGGTTTTGACACCCAAAATTCTTGAGTCAATCAGCCATAGGCAAACCCTGATAAAGGAGACAATAAATATTGAGATTTTTGGGACTCAATGATAGAAACCCACATAGTGTTAAAGTGTTGTGACCAAACACCATGCTTTCAATGGAGATTCCATTCAAGGTCAAGAATTTCATTTATAATATGTTGATGGGATAGTTAATTATAACCTATTTGAGGATAATATTCATGAAAGGGGCAATCATAGACCAATGCCAATCCTTCCACCAAGGAATAAGGGAATTGACCACTAGTTTGTGTAAATATTCATTAGTTATGGAAACATAAATTTATGTTATAACCAGTGCATCTAAAGTATTTAAAATAAATTTATTATAAATTTTCTACCAAGTGATCTCAGATTGATTCTCCTTGTTAAAGATATCACTTTACACTTCACACCCTTTCTAAAAATACTTAATCCTTTAGCCCAAGGGACTTTGTCAAAGGCAACATTGTGAAAATTTAAGTGAGGTGACCACTATAGAGACTAATAATTAATGGAGAGGCCATCCCTAAAACCCTAACCTATACAAGTAAGATGAGGCTTAATCTTATCCCATGATTTCAATTGGCTTTGTACAACAAAGGTACCCTTGATTTTAACTGACATTGGGTTAATAATAAGGGAGTGGAGTCTCAAACCTTACCAAGACATTTTACCATGTGGAAGCTCTTGTTAAATATAATGGTGAAGAAGAATATTCTAGGATTCATCACCAATAAGACCTATAACAATCCATTTGAGACCAAGATCAAGGCTTTGAATTTTAATGTCCAAGAGACCCAAACCATGAGCTTCTTTGGGTCAACAACATATGTTCCAAGCATCTTTTTGAAATCCCTTGTGACCCTCATAACTATCACATAGAAAATATCTTAGGAGTTTTTTTAGTTTATTGTAAGTAGCATTAGAAGGGGCCCAATAAGAAGAATAATAAACATGAGTAGCTACCAAAACTTTGAAACAAATTTGAAATTTCCCAGCAAGAGATAAAGGCTTTATGATCTAGAAAGAAATTTAGAATTTCATTGACTATAAAACCAAAAATGGAAATACTATAACTCCACATTATCAGGCATATGTCAATATATATATATATATATGTATTAATATAATCTAGACAAATAGATGATTAGATGATAATATGTAAATTATGAAATATAATATATATATATATATATATATATATATATATATATATATATATATTATATTTCATAATTTACATATTATCATCTAATCATCTATTTGTCTAGATTATATTAATACTTTACTAATATATAGTTTTAATATAACATATTGGCAAACCTGTTTATTTTTTATTATTGTAAAACCTTAACTATTCATGTTTCTATGTGTTTGTTATTGTTAGTTTTACACACATCAAATATTATTATGAGGTCACCTCTAATTGTAGACACTCATTTTCAGCCACATTTTGTGTCTATAGCAAACTTCAGATTGATTTCTAAAAAATCATGCAAATTAAGCTTAAAATTAATTATATTTCCATATTTCATCCACAAAAGGGATTTAGATCCCATAAATCACATTTAGGCTTTTTAATTTGGGGTATTACATTACCCACAATGATAACCTATCTTGGATTCAAACCTAGTTAAATTTGTCCCTTAAAATTGACAAATTGGCTTTTTGATGTATTATTCAAAACATTAAAATAATTCCTAAATGCCAAAAACCATAAACATGGTTAATTGGAAAACATATTCAATTAGATACTTAAATAAAAATTCAAATTTCAATTAGGGAATTACATTTTATAGAAAATTAAAATTTAAATAAATATGAGATCAAAGTCAAATGAATTAATAATATCTTTTATAAATGCCTAAAATTGAAAGAAAAGGTGAGTCACACATCATAAATATCTTTTAGGAGTTTTCAATCCTCATAAATATCTTGTATGTATTTTCAAGCCTTGATAATTACTTTCAACCAAACCAGGGTTAATATAAACTTGACCAAGGTTAATATAGACATAACCAAGGTTAAAAATAAACTTAACTGTACTTGAGTTAGAGTTAGTTTTAGAACTTATAAATACAAGTGATTTTACTCCTATCTAAAAAATATCTCAAGAAAAAGATATAATGTCAAATTTATTAAGGAAAAGCTTCACCAAGATAATAAAAGCCTTGAGTGATATTAAAGAAATTTTTCCCAAATGTAAATTACATTGATAGAGGTATTTATTGATCACAAGATGAGCAAGAACATCCTCTATGCCAATGAATGAGTATTAGTTTGATAATGGAGTAACATAGTCTTATGTTTTATCTTCTGTTTGTACTTTTTTTCATTATGTTAATCTCAACCAACTACTTAGGAAAGATTAGTATAGTTTCTATTGTATTTTTTAAATTAAATGTTATTTTGATTTCTCTAATAAGAAACTAACAAAATTTGGCTCTTTAGATTCCTAGTGATACATAATAGCACATCTGGTGGAACCATGCACCCCATATAGATGAAAGAAGTGATGTGGAACCTTTAAAATACTTAAAACAATCACTCAAAACTTCAAGTTTTTAGTTTTATGACTTAATTTTTCATAATTTTATTTATCTATTAATTAGCAACATTGTGCCTACTAAATGGTGACTTAGCTTGTTTTATCCTCTCTTTTATGATTTTTTATATTTTAGGAAAAGAATACTTCATGCCTAATTTTAAATGAATTTGTAGAAAATG